>CM077794.1:11630569-11641575 GCA_039737535.1 Lagodon rhomboides | reverse complement strand
TCCTGTCAGGGAGCACTAGCGTATTTGCATGGCTGCCAGGGACTATAGTAGATCCTATACTCATTCTGGGTCCAACTAACATGTAGCGTTTGTCTCCAGATCTGTACTGGATGCTGTGACACAGAGTCCCGTCATAATTAGTCTCTTGTAGATATTTAGAAGTATAGTCTGTGGATTTGGAGCACTGCATCGCAATCAGCACGATGATACTGATGATAAAAAGTACAGAGACTGAACCCAAAGTTATCATCAGATAAAATGTCACATTGTCCTCCTCGTCAACTTTAGTGGCACTTTTAACATCAGAAGCAGCAAAAGCCTCTTTGGGCTCCACAAGTTTGACAATGACAGTAGCTGTTGCTGAGAGAGAAACGTTCCCATTGTCTTTGACCAGTATGAGCAGTTTATGCTCAGCCTCGTCTGTCTCTGTGAATGAGCGAAGTGTTCTGATCTGTCCCGTATAGCGGTCCAAACCAAAGAGACTGTGGTCAGTAACTTCCTGCAGTGAAAACAGTAGCCAGCCGTTATATCCTATATCAGCGTCATAGGCTCTGACTTTAGTCACCAAGTGTCCTGCGTTCACATTGCGGGGAATCTCCTCCACACCTTCGGCAGAACCGTTGGAGCTGACTGGATACAGGATGACTGGAGCGTTGTCGTTCTGATCCAGAATGAACACGTTCACTGTGACGTTGCTGCTCAGTGACGGAGTTCCAGAATCTGTGGCCACAACTTGGAACTGGAACTTTTTCAGAACTTCAAAGTCAAAACTTTTTAGAGCTGTGATGTGTCCATTATCAGAGTTAATATTTAGAAATGAAGCTAATTTGCTTTCCTCCCTTCCATCTCTGAGAATATGATAGGATATCAGAGCATTGTCGTTCTCATCACGATCAAAAGCTTTAACAGAAAACACAGAGGTACCTGGCTCATTAGCTTCAGTGACATAGAAAGTATATGGACTCAGTGAAAACTCTGGACTGTTGTCATTCACATCTGACACCACAACACTGATTGTCTTTTCAGATGATAATGGAGGTTGACCAGCGTCTTTTGCAGTTATTGTTAGTTCATAATGTGACTGTTTCTCTCTGTCCAGAGGAGATTTGGTGACTAATGAATACATTTTGTCCTTCAAGGATGGTGACAATGTAAAAGGAACATTGTCACTTATGGAGCAAATAACTTTTCCATTCAGACCAGAGTCCAAGTCATTTACACTGATAAGAGCAACTGTAGTTCCAGGTCTGGAATCTTCAGGGATGGAGCTTGAAAATGATGTAACTTCAATCTCAGGTGCATTATCATTCACGTCTACTATCTTAATAATGACGCTTTTCTCTGTAGTTAGAGGAGCCAGACCTTTATCTGATGCTTCAATTTCGATTTCGTAATTGTCTCTTTGCTCATAGTCTATAAGACCTTTGACAATTATCTCACCTGATGATGGATTGATATCAAAAAGTTTAAGTAGCTTATTACTCACACTGTTGCCAAATGAGTAAAACACCTCTCCATTCTGACCTTCATCTAAATCAGTTGCATTTACTTGTACCACTGTGGTTCCTACTGGAGCATTTTCGGAGAGCGTAACAGAGTAAACTTCCTTAGAGAAAACAGGCGTGTTATCATTTACATCTAAAACTTTCACTAAAATATTCATTTCACCGGATTTCGGAGGTTTCCCTCCATCCAGCGCTGTCAATACTAATGAATGACTTCCTGTTGCTTCCCTATCCAAAGACTTTTGCAGCACCAATATAGGTGTTTTTCCGTCTTCTCTTTTATCCTTGACTTCCAAACGAAAGTGGTCGTTCTGGCTGAGTTTATATTGCTGCACAGAGAAATGACCGCTGTCTGGATCCCGTGCGGCTTTTAGCTGAAATCGTGCTCCAGGCAACACAGACTCAGAAATTTCCAACCGTTTATCTACCTCCGGGAAACTGGGAGAATGATCATTTATGTCCAGCACCTCCACTTCAACGTAGTGCACCTCCAGCGGATTTTCTAGCACAGTTTTCAGATTAATTAAACACGTACTGCTCTGTGCGCACACCTCTTCTCTGTCAATCTTTCGGCTCACGTACAGGATGCCATCGTTCTGATTTACATGGAAAAGCGGATCCGCATTACTCGAAACAATCCGATACTTCCTTCCTGTCAGCGAGCTTTTATCTAATCCCAGATCTTTCGCTATATTTCCGACCACAGTTCCTTCGTTCACTTCCTCAGAGATTGAATATCTTATTTGCGCCGAGGCCACGCTCCACAAAAGCACAGCGACCACGCAGCCGACCAGATATCCTCGCGCCCTTCCTCCCTCGTATCTTCTTTGTTCCATAGTTAAACCCGAAATCATCAGTAATCCGTTACAGAAACAGTATCTGCGTTATAATGACAGAATGCAACTCTTCCATGCGAGAATATATTCATCGTCTTCTTACAACGCCAGACATGAGGGCAAATACGAGTATTTCCAAATGAAGCAGCGAGCTCCGAAACGACTGCGTTAAAACTGAACCGAGGGAGCTGTCAGGAGGTGGAACCAAAACGCACTGACGACAACCACATGCCCTGCTGACTGCATTCATTACACTGACACCATGCGACCTAAATCCTCATTGCAAAACGTCAAAAGTCAGTACCACTTTAGCTAAACGATGAATTTTCTTTCTGTGTGTTTTTCCTATGCATGCATCTGAACTCAGTACACCAAAAATAATGGAGTTGATTTGAAATAGATGACGAGGCTGCCACTTTCAACACCAAGTCTCCTTTCAATGAATAAAAAAACCTCTTTAATGTTTATTCTACTTAACACCCGGGCGTATGTTTACCTTATGTGGTACTGTAAAAGGTATATTAAATTAAATCAGGATATAAGTGAATGAAGCAAATACAATTTTTATTACAGCAGATAGTGTGTGAAAAACAGCAGCATGCATGAACTATAGGCAGAGAGAATCATATTTTAAAAAGACAGCAGCAAGGTGATAGGCCAACAATGTAGATGTGCCACTGCCCTATTGTATAATTGTGACCTGCTGGTGTGAACAGCTGATTGCTTGAGAGGAGTGAAGATAGGATGGGATGAGAAAAATAAGCTACAGGCCGAAACAATGCAACAGAATAGTCCTCCTGACTGAACTTTCGCTAGAGTTTCATTAAAACGCAGAGAAAAGACACTGTGGTTTGATCTAACTCATGACCAAATACTGGGAAATGAGAGCCAACATGATCAGCACCATGGACAGCGATTACCATTAACTTCACATTCGTCTGGCTACATTTGGCAGTTTTCCATTTTGAGTTAGTTGATAATATATCATGGACACTGGCTTATCTACCTCTTTCCATGTTGTCATACCTTGCCCATGTTAAATGTTGTTTTATTTACTGTGGTTTCAGTAATTTATAGATGTACAATGTTTTAAAATAAAATATATATCCTGAAGCGACATAAAACTAAAGTTGCTCAGGTAAACTGAGGAGTTGCCAATGGATCAAATACTACACTTTTCAAAAGCAAAGCAGGAAGGTATATAGTACAGTATACAATATGTGCAGTTTAAAACGCAACAGCTGTTATAATTAAGAGCAGTTACAATCAAAAGCAACTAATCTGAAATGTGAATTAAGATTTACCTTTCATGAAAGCCTTTCTCTATAAGCCATAAATATGATCACAATGTTTCCACTTTGATGTCTATCATAGGTTTTATTTGTCACAACAACTTCATCATATCATAATGCTTTACTTTTCTGCATATATGAAAACGCTAGTTTAAATATGTCTTACCTCTCCAGATCCCCTCCTCCTGTCAGGGAGCACTAGTGTATTGGCATGGCTGCCAGGGACTATAGTAGATCCTATACTCATTCTGGGTCCAACTAACATGTAGCGTTTGTCTCCAGATCTGTACTGGATGCTGTGACACAGAGTCCCGTCATAATTAGTCTCTTGTAGATATTTAGAAGTATAGTCTGTGGATTTGGAGCACTGCATCGCAATCAGCACGATGATACTGATGATAAAAAGCACAGAGACTGAGCCCAAAGTTATCATGAGATAAAATGTCACATTGTCCTCCTCGTCAACTTTAGTGGCACTTTTAACATCAGAAGCAGCAAAAGCCTCTTTGGGCTCCACAAGTTTGACAATGACAGTAGCTGTTGCTGAGAGAGAAACGTTCCCATTGTCTTTGACCAGTATGAGCAGTTTATGCTCAGCCTCGTCTGTCTCTGTGAATGAGCGAAGTGTTCTGATCTGTCCTGTATAGCGGTCCAAACCAAAGAGACTGTGGTCAGTAACTTCCTGCAGTGAGAACAGTAACCAGCCGTTATATCCTATATCAGCGTCATAGGCTCTGACTTTAGTCACCAAGTGTCCCGCGTTCACATTGCGGGGAATCTCCTCCACACCTTCAGCAGAACCGTTGGAGCTGACTGGATACAGGATGACTGGAGCGTTGTCATTCTGATCCAGAATGAACACGTTCACAGTGACATTGCTGCTCATTGACGGAGTTCCAGAATCTGTGGCCACAACTTGGAACTGGAACGTTTTCAGGACTTCAAAGTCAAAACTTTTTAGAGCAGTGATGTGTCCATTATCAGAATTAATATTTAGAAATGAAGCCAATTTGTTTTCCTCCCTTCCATCTCTGAGAATATGATAGGATATCAGAGCATTGTCGTTCTCATCACGATCAAGAGCTTTAACAGAAAACACAGAGGTACCTGGCTCATTAGCTTCAGTGACATAGAAAGTATATGGACTCAGTGAAAACTCTGGACTGTTGTCATTCACATCTGACACCACAACACTGATTGTCTTTTCAGATGATAATGGAGGTTGACCAGCGTCTTTTGCAGTTATTGTTAATTCATAATGTGACTGTTTCTCTCTGTCCAGAGGAGATTTGGTGACTAATGAATACATCTTGTCTTGTAAGGATGGTGATAATGTAAAAGGAACATCCTCACTTATGGAGCAAATAACTTTTCCATTCAGACCAGAGTCCAAATCATTTACACTGATAAGAGCAACTGTAGTTCCAGGTCTGGAATCTTCAGGGATGGAGCTTGAAAATGAGGTAACTTCAATCTCAGGTGCATTATCATTCACATCTACTATTTTGATAATGACGCTTTTCTCTGTAGTTAACGGAGCTAAACCTTTATCTGATGCTTCAATTTCAATTTCGTACTTGTCCTTTTGCTCATAATCTATTAAACCTTTGACAACGATCTCACCTGTCAATGTATTGATTTCAAAAAGTTTAAATAGCTTATTACTCACACTGTTACCAAATGAGTAAAACACCTCTCCATTCTGACCTTCATCTAAATCAGTTGCATTTACTTGTATGACTGTTGTACCTATTGGAGCGTTTTCAGACAGCGTAACAGAGTAAACATCTTTAGAGAAAACAGGCGTGTTATCATTTACATCTAAAACTTTTACTACAATATTCATTTCACCGGATTTCGGAGGCTTTCCTCCATCCAGTGCGGTCAGCACTAAGGAGTGACTTCCTGCTGCTTCCCTATCCAAAGACTTTTGCAACACCAATATCGGTATTTTTCCGTCTTCTCCTTTATCCTTAACTTCCAGACGAAAGTGGTCGTTCTGGCTCAGTTTATATTGCTGCACGGAGAAATGACCACTGTCTGGATCCCGTGATGGTTTTAGCTGAAATCGTGCTCCTGGCAACACGGACTCAGAAATTTCCAACCGTTTCTCTGCCTCCGGAAAACTGGGAGAATGGTCATTTATATCCAGCAGCTCCACTCCAACGTTGTGCACCTCCAGCGGATTTTCTAGCACAGTTTTCAGATTAATTAAACACGTACTGCTCTGTGCGCACACCTCTTCTCTGTCAATCTTTCGGCTCACATACAGGATGCCGTCGTTCTGATTTACATGGAAAAGCGGATCCGCATTACTCGAAACAATCCGATACTTCCTTTCTGTCAACGTGCTTTTATCTAATCCCAGATCTTTTGCTATATTTCCAACCGCAGTTCCTTCGTTCACTTCCTCAGAGATTGAATATCTTATTTGCGCCGAGGCCACGCTCCACAAAAGCACAACGACCACGCAGCCGACCAGATATCCTCGCGCCCTTCCTCCCTCGTATCTTCTTTGTTCCATGGTTAAACCCGAAATCATCAGTAATCCGTTACAGAAACAGTGTCTGCGTTATAATGATAGAATCCAACTCTTCCACGTGTGAATATATTCATCGTCTTCTTACAACGCCAGACATGAGGGCAAATGCGAGTATTTCCAAATGAAGCAGCGAGCTCAGAAACGACTGCGTTAAAACTGAACCGAGGGAGCTGTCAGGAGGTGGAACCAAAACGCACTGACGACAACCACATGCCCTGCTGACTGCATTCATTACACTGACACCATGCGACCTAAATGCTCATTGCAAAACGTCAAAAGCCAGTAGCACTTTAGCTAAATGGTGAATTTTCTTTATGTGTGTTTTTCCTATGCATGCATCTGAACTCAGTACACCAAAAATAATGGAGTTGAATTGAAAAAGATGACGAGGCTGTTCCCTTTCAACACCAAGTCTCTCTCCTCTCAATGAATAAAAAAAAACCTCTTTAATGTTTATTCTACTTAACGTCTGTGGATATCTTTACCTTATGTGTTACTGTATACGGTATATTAAGTTAAATCAGGAGATAAGTGAATGAAGTAAATCATTTTTTTATCACAGCAGATAATGATAGGATGGGATGAGAAATAAACTACAGGCCTAACCATGCAACAGAATAGTCCTCCTGACTGAAGTTTTTCTAGAGCTTCATTAAAACGCAGAGAAGAGTCACTGTGGTTTGATCTAACTCATAACCAAATACTGGGAAATGAGAGCCAACATGATCAGCACCATGGACAACGATTACCACGAACTTCACATTACTCCGGCTACATTTGGCAGTTTTCCATTTTGAGTTAGTTGATAATATATCATGGACACTGGCTTATCTATCTCTTTCCATGTTGTCGTACCTTACCTATGTTAAATGTTGTTGTTTTTTACTGTATTTCCAGTAATTTATAGGAGTACAGTGTTTTAAAATAAAATATATATCCTGAAGCAACATAAAACTAAAGTTGCTCAGGTAAACTGAGGAGTTGCCAATGGATCACCTACTACACTTTTCAAAAGCAAAGCAGGAAAGCATGTAGTACAGTATACAATATGTGCTATTTAAAACGCCACAGCTGTTATAATTAAGAGCAGTTACGATCAAAAGCAACTAATCTGAAATATGAATTAAGATTTACCTTTCATAAAAGCCTTTCTCTATAAGCCATACATATGATCACAATGTTTCCACTTTGGTGTCTATCATAGGTTTTATTCGTCACAGCAACTTTATCATATCATTAATGCTTTACTTTTCTGCATACATGAAAATGCTAGTTTAAATATGTCTTACCTCTCCAGATCCCCTCCTCCTGTCAGGGAGCACTAGAGTATTCGCATGGCTGCCAGGGACAATAGTAGATCCTATACTCATTCTGGGTCCAACTAACATGTAGCGCTTGTCTCCAGATCTGTACTGGATGCTGTGACACAGAGTCCCGTCATAATTAGTCTCTTGTAGATATTTAGAAGTATAGTCTGTGGATTTGGAGCACTGCATCGCAATCAGCACGATGATACTGATGATAAAAAGCACAGAGACTGAGCCCAAAGTTATCATCAGATAAAATGTCACATTGTCCTCCTCGTCAACTTTAGTGGCACTTTTAACATCAGAAGCAGCAAAAGCCTCTTTGGGCTCCACAAGTTTGACAATGACAGTAGCTGTTGCTGAGAGAGAAACGTTCCCATTGTCTTTGACCAGTATGAGCAGTTTATGCTCAGCCTCGTCTGTCTCTGTGAATGAGCGAAGTGTTCTGATCTGTCCCGTATAGCGGTCCAAACCAAAGAGACTGTGGTCAGTAACTTCTTGCAGTGAGAACAGTAACCAGCCGTTATATCCTATATCAGCGTCATAGGCTCTGACTTTAGTCACCAAGTGTCCTGCGTTCACATTGCGGGGAATCTCCTCCACACCTTCAGCAGAACCGTTGGAGCTGACTGGATACAGGATGACTGGAGCGTTGTCGTTCTGATCCAGAATGAACACGTTCACTGTGACGTTGCTGCTCAGTGATGGAGTTCCAGAATCTGTGGCGAGGACTTGGAACTGGAACTTTTTCAGAACTTCAAAGTCAAAACTTTTTAGAGCCAGAACATCTCCAGTTTCAGAGTTAATATTTAGGAATGAGACCAATTTATTTTCCTCCCTTCCATCTCTGAGAATATGATAGGATATCAGAGCATTGTCGTTCTCATCACGATCAAAAGCTTTGACAGAAAACACAGAGGTACCTGGCTCATTAGCTTCAGAGACATAGAAAGTATATGGACTCAGTGAAAACTCTGGACTGTTGTCATTCACATCAGACACCACAACACTGATTGTCTTTTCAGATGATAATGGAGGTTGACCAGCGTCTTTTGCAGTTATTGTAAGTTCATAATGTGACTGTTTCTCTCTGTCCAGAGGAGATTTGGTGACTAATGAATACATCTTGTCTTGTAAGGATGGTGATAATGTAAAAGGAACATCTTCACTTATAGAACAAATAACTTTTCCATTCAGACCAGAGTCCAAGTCATTTACACTGATAAGAGCAACTGTAGTTCCAGGTCTGGAATCTTCAGGGATGGAGCTTGAAAATGAGGTAACTTCAATCTCAGGTGCATTATCGTTCACATCTACTATCTTGATAATGACGCTTTTTTGTGTTGTTAGAGGAGCCAGACCTTTATCTGATGCTTCAATTTCGATTTCATATTTATCATTCTCTTCAAAGTCTACTATACCTTTCACAACTATTTCACCTGTCAATGAATTAATATCAAACAGCTCTAATAATCTATGATTTACAATACTGTTGAAGGAGTAAACTACTTCACCGTTTGCCCCTTCATCTAAATCAGTTGCATTCACTTCTATGACTGTTGTACCTACTGGAGCATTTTCATTGAGCGTCACAGAATAAACTTCTTTAGAGAAAACAGGTGCGTTATCATTAATATCCAAAACATTTACGTTAATATTCATCTCGCCAGATTTGGGAGGTTTCCCCCCATCCAGTGCCGTCAGTACTAATGAGTGACTTCCTGCTGTTTCCCTATCCAAAGATTTCTGTACTACTAATATTGGTATTTTGCCATCTTTTCCCTTATCCTTAACTTCCAAACGAAAGTTGTCACTATTGCTGAGTTTATACTGCTGGACAGACAAAGGACCACCGTCTTGATCTCGTGCGGGTTGTAGTGGAAAGCGAACTCCAGACAACGCGGACTCTGAAATTTCTAACGTTTTCTCCTTATGTGGAAAACTGGGAGAATGGTCATTTACATCCAGCAGCTCGACTCCAACGTAGTGCACCTCCAGCGGGTTTTCTAGCACAGTTTTCAGATTAATTAAACACGTACTGCTCTGTGCGCACACCTCTTCTCTGTCAATCTTTCGGCTCACATACAGGATGCCATCGTTCTGATTTACATGGAAAAGCGGATCCGCATTACTCGAAACAATCCGATACCTTCTCTCTTTCAACGTGCTTTTATCTAATCCCAGATCTTTCGCTATATTTCCGACCACAGTTCCTTCGTTCACTTCCTCAGAGATTGAATATCTTATTTGCGCCGAGGCCACGCTCCACAAAAGCACAGCGACCACGCAGCCGACCAGATATCCTCGCGCCCTTCCTCCCTCGTATCTTCTTTGTTCCATGGTTAAACCCGAAATCATCAGTAATCCGTTACAAAAACAATAATTACGTTATGATGATATAATCCAAGTCCACCACGTGTGGAAATGTTCATCGTCTTCTTACAACTACAGCCATGAGGGCAAATAGAGTATTTCCAAAAGCAGCTGTAAGCTCAGTTCCGACTGCGACAGTATCGAGATGAGGAGTCTGGAGAGAGGTGGAACCAAAATGCCATGACGACAAGCTCGTGGTACGCCTCTTCATTCTGTTACACTGACACCGTGCGATGTAGATTGTAACTGCAGAAAATCTAAAGCCCAAAGCATTTAACTAAATGTGACATAGGTTGTTTTGCCTTGAAACATTACCCAAATAGTGAGTTGAATGAAAATGGATGTCTCAGCTGCTCACTCACAAAAATTCAGTAAATATGTAAAGCACGCTTTCCAAACTCCAGAGAATATTCTAACATGCGAGAAAAATAATTGTATAACAGGATCAATTGGTATGAATGAACACATACAGTCAGTGAGTGGTTTTCTACTTTGGTTACAGCTAATAAACATACAGTAATGTATATTCAGGGCATTGAGCAAGGTTCAAGGTTCAGAACCATGGACAAAGATCATCACCATGCTTTCACATGTCCAGATGTATTTGGTAATAGTATTATCATTCAATTTCAAGTTTTTTATTTAAACCATGATTTTCACCATGTGTGTTTTAATGAAATTACTCAGGTGTGTGTAGTAAAGTTTTGCTAATGCAATACACTCATATATTTGAGTTCAATCAGCTATTTGGTTTTGCTTGAGGCATGATGACCTCAACAAATTATGCGCAAGCATTAATGAAAATGTCAGTTCACTTTTTTATAACCTCTGCCACAAGTGTTAAGCAAGACAGGCTGAAACAGCAGTAGAGAAACACAATCAATTAACCCATGAAAACATGACAGAAGAGACTAAATCAACAAGTGTCCATTACTGATCCAACAGGAAATGAAGACAGGGAACCAGTGCACAAACTCAAGTTGTTTTCACATAAAGTCAGTATTGTGATTTGACTTTTTAAAATAGTGACCAACCTATCCGATTTCTAAACCCAATATATAAAATGCCCTTTCAATAGTTATGTCATCCCGATGCATGTTCACTCATTTTCACAGCAAGTATGTCGTCAGTACGACAGCAGACACTCCACA